>OY987335.1:56683404-56729881 GCA_963920685.1 Polydrusus tereticollis
TATATATATATATAACAAATTGGAAGGGTAGTCTTTTTGACTGACTAGTTGGAAAACAAAGTTTTTTAAAGTATTGGGGTATCAGTCATTGGAGGGCCATATAAGTAAAACCTCTTTTTTACTACGCCGAGCTTTCGAAAATCTTTATTTTCTTTTTCAAGGCTACAAAACAGAGAAGCAATAATTATTATAACATGAAAAGTGACAATTTTTTTTTTTATAAATAAATCTATTACCTTGGGTGCAAATTGGGTATTAATTGCAAAGTTAGGCATTATTACAACAGGAAAATATAGAAAAGCATCGGAAAATCACTTAGAAACAGTCAATCATAGTTTTACATCACTGTACATGTGTTTGACTGATTGTTCGAGAATTTTTACTTTTTTTGTACAATTTTTTTAAAATAATTCGGTTACTCCTGACATACGTTGCTGAAGGTAGGCAACCCAAGAACCAAGGAAAGGAAACATCTGTCACATGCTCCCCCACAAACGGTTACTCGATATGAAACTCGTTTCGGGGGTCAGTGACAGTGACCTCTCGCGGGCGTTTATCAAACCTTCACCTCGATTTTCTAGAGTCGTCACCTATTGAACGGTGATCCAAGTGACCATATTGGGGACGCAGGTGACAGGTGTTTCCCTTCCGTGGTTCTTTGGTGTTACCTACCTTTAACAACAGATATCGGGATTTTCTGCAGTCGCCACCTGTTGGACGGTGATCCGAGTAACCGTTTGTGGGGGAGCATGTGACAGATGTTTCCTTTCCTTGGTTCTTGGGTTGCCTACCTTCAGCAACGTATGTCAGGAGTAACCGAATTATTTTAAAAAAATTGTACAAAAAAAGTAAAAATTCTCGAACAATCAGTCAAACACATGTACAGTGATGTAAAACTATGATTGACTGTTTCTAAGTGATTTTCCGATGCTTTTCTATATTTTCCTGTTGTAATAATGCCTAACTTTGCAATTAATACCCAATTTGCACCCAAGGTAATAGATTTATTTATAAAAAAATTGTCACTTTTCATGTTATAATAATTATTGCTTCTCTGTCTTGTAGCCTTCAAAAAGAAAATAAAGATTTTCGAAAGCTCGGCGTAGTAAAAAAGAGGTTTTACTTATATGGCCCTCCAATGACTGATACCCCAATACTTTAAAAAACTATATATATATATATATATTCACCTCTTTTTTACTACGCCGAGCTTTCGAAAATCTTTATTTTCTTTTTCAAGGCTACAAAACAGAGAAGCAATAATTATTATAACATGAAAAGTGACAATTTTTTTTAAAATAAATCTATTACCTTGGGTGCAAATTGGGTATTAATTGCAAAGGTAGGCATTATTACAACAGGAAAATATAGAAAAGCATCGGAAAATCACTTAGAAACAGTCAATCATAGTTTTACATCACTGTACATGTGCTTGACTGATTGTTCGAGAATTTTTACAGGTAACCCAAGAACCAAGGAAAGGAAACATCTGTCACATGCTCCCCCACAAATGGTTACTTGGATCACCGTCCAACAGGTGGCGACTGCAGAAAATCCCGATATCTGTTGTTAAAGGTAGGTAACACCAAAGAACCACGGAAGGGAAACACCTGTCACCTGCGTCCCCAATATGGTCACTTAGATCACCGTTCAATAGGTGGCGACTCTAGAAAATCGAGGTGAAGGTTTGATAAACGCCCGCGAGAGGTCACTGTCACTGACCCCCGAAACGAGTTTCATATTTACAGATATCGTGCATTGTAGGAAACGAAACTCACCTTGCCAGTTAGTAGGTCACGCTTGCCACAACTCACAACTCTGTTGTTAGATGGCTGTGTCGAGATTTTCTGCGTTTTGATAGTGAAAACATCTATTATTACATTATTATCCCAAAACTAGGTTACATTAAGAGAGCTATTCAGTGAGAAGGAGTCACTAGAGTAAAGGTAGGTAACACCAACGAACCACTGAAAGGAAACATCTGCCACAGTGACATGGGTGTGAAATGGATCTCTACACTTCCATCTAATAACAGAGTGGTGTTGTGTGGCAAGCGTGATCTACTAGGTGGCAGGGTGGATTTCGTTTTCTACAATGCGCGATATCTGTAAATATGAAACTCGTTTCGGGGGTCAGTGACAGTGACCTCTCGCGGGCATTCATCAAACTTTCACCTCGATTTTCTAGACTCGCCACCTATTGGACGGTGATCCAAAGAGCCATATTGGGGATGCATGTGACAGATATTTCCTTTCAGTGGTGTTACCTACCTTTACTCTAGTGACTCCTTCTCACCGAATAGCTCTCTTAATGTAACCTAGTTTTGGGATAATAATGTAATAATAGATGTTTTCACTATCAAAACGCAGAAAATCTCGACACAGCCATCTAACAACAGAGTTGTGAGTTGTGGCAAGTGTGACCTACTAACTGGCAAGGTGAGTTTCGTTTCCTACAATGCACGATATCTGTAAATATGAAACTCGTTTCGGGGGTCAGTGACAGTGACCTCTCGCGGGCGTTTATCAAACCTTCACCTCGATTTTCTAGAGTCGCCACCTATTGAACGGTGATCCAAGTGACCATATTGGGGACGCAGGTGACAGGTGTTTCCCTTCCGTGGTTCTTTGGTGTTACCTACCTTTAACAACAGATATCGGGATTTTCTGCAGTCGCCACCTGTTGGACGGTGATCCAAGTAACCATTTGTGGGGGAGCATGTGACAGATGTTTCCTTTCCTTGGTTCTTGGGTTACCTGCCTTTAGCAACGTATGTCGGGAGTAACCGAATTATTTTAAAAAATTGTACAAAAAAAGTAAAAATTCTCGAACAATCAGTCAAGCACATGTACACTGTACAGTGATGTAAAACTATGATTGACTGTTTCTAAGTGATTTTCCGATGCTTTTCTATATTTTCCTGTTGTAATAATGCCTAACTTTGCAATTAATACCCAATTTGCACCCAAGGTAATAGATTTATTTTTAAAAAAATTGTCACTTTTCATGTTATGATAATTATTGCTTCTCTGTTTTGTAGCCTTGAAAAAGAAAATAAAGATTTTCGAAAGCTCGGCGTAGTAAAAAAGAGGTTTTACTTATATGGCCCTCCAATGACTGATACCCCAATACTTTAAAAAACTTTGTTTTCTAACTAGTCAGTCAAAAAGACTACCCTGCCAATTTGTTATATATATATATATATATATATAAAGTTTTTTAAAGTATTGGGGTATCAGTCATTGGAGGGCCATATAAGTAAAACCTCTTTTTTACTACGCCGAGCTTTCGAAAATCTTTATTTTCTTTTTCAAGGCTACAAAACAGAGAAGCAATAATTATTATAACATGAAAAGTGACAATTTTTTTATAAATAAATCTATTACCTTGGGTGCAAATTGGGTATTAATTGCAAAGTTAGGCATTATTACAACAGGAAAATATAGAAAAGCATCGGAAAATCACTTAGAAACAGTCAATCATAGTTTTACATCACTGTACATGTGTTTGACTGATTGTTCGAGAATTTTTACTTTTTTTGTACAATTTTTTTTTAAAATAATTCGGTTACTCCTGACATACGTTGCTGAAGGTAGGCAACCCAAGAACCAAGGAAAGGAAACATCTGTCACATGCTCCCCCACAAACGGTTACTTAGATCACCGTCCAACAGGTGGCGACTGCAGAAAATCCCGATATCTGTTGTTAAAGGTAGGTAACACCAAAGAACCACGGAAGGGAAACACCTGTCACCTGCGTCCCCAATATGGTCACTTGGATCACCGTTCAATAGGTGACGACTCTAGAAAATCGAGGTGAAGGTTTGATAAACGCCCGCGAGAGGTCACTGTCACTGACCCCCGAAACGAGTTTCATATTTACAGATATCGTGCATTGCAGGAAACGAAACTCACCTTGCCAGTTAGTAGGTCACGTTTGCCACAACCCACAACTCTGTTGTTAGATGGCTGTGTCGAGATTTTCTGCGTTTTGATAGTGAAAACATCTATTATTACATTATTATTCTAAAAGTAGGTTACATTAAGAGAGCTATTCGGTGAGAATGAGTCACTAGAGTAAAGGTAGGTAACACCAAAGAACCACTGAAAGGAAACATCTGCCACATGCGTCCCCAATGTGGCCCCTTGGATCACCGTCCAATAGGTGGCGAGTCCAGAAAATCGAGGTGAAAGTTTGATGAATGCCCGCGAGCGGTCACTGTCACTGACCCCCGAAACGAGTTTCATATTTACAGATATCGCGCATTGTAGAAAACGAAATCCACCCTGCCACCTAGTAGATCACGCTTGCCACACAACACCACTCTGTTATTAGATGGAAGTGTAGAGATCCATTTCACACCCATGTCACTGTGGGGGCGAAATTGATCTCCCTTATCAATTTTCTTTGAAACTTTTTTCTAAAAATAATTGTAATATATTTATATAGCATTTAGTCGTCAGGTGGTGATTTACAATCAATGTACCTACATTAAGAAATTATTTAGTTAAAAATCTAGCTGTAAAACGAAAAAGCTGACATACATGTATATAATTTTGAAGATGTTTCTTTTGTCTCTCAATAGCAAAACACAGTTTGCAGATAGTATTGGTGATGCCGATTATTAGAAAGTGATATTATTCATTTGAAGGTGATTTGTTGGGAAGAAAGCAGTTATATAAAATGTAACTATGTCATCATAATTTAAGTATAAGGTCCTATTTATAATTAATATGAGATAACGTTGATTTTCTGTGCTTTGATAGTGAAAACATCTATTGTTGCATTATCATCTTAACACTAGGTTTCATTAAGAGAGCTATTCTGTGAGAAGGAGTCACTAGAGTTTATAGTAATTAAATGAGCATATATTGCGCTTAGATCTGAGATGTCTCTTTTTTTATTTAAACAATTCGGTGCTAAATGGGTTTCTGCCATCTCTAAGAATAGCCTTTTTGTTAAGTTGTTCTCTGTGTGTAATGTTGATACCGCCGAATAGTCAGGTTCATGTCCCGTATCTTGGACATGTTCCGATAGTGCGCATGATCGTTTTTTTAATCTGCAGTCACTTTTATGTGATGTTAAACGATCTTTTAAAACACGTGACGTTTGTCCTATGTACACTTGGTTACAGGAAGAGCAAGGAATACTATATACCACTCCTGACATTTGTATAGTATTTATTTTGTCTTTTAGTTTGGTAAACAGGTTGCCTACTTTTTTTGGATATTTTTGTGTGATTTTAATTGTAGGGATGGATTTGAACACTTAAATATATACAAATACTATACAAATGTCAGGAGTGGTATATAGTATTCCTTGCTCTTCCTGTAACCAAGTGTACATAGGACAAACGTCACGTGTTTTAAAAGATCGTTTAACATCACATAAAAGTGACTGCAGATTAAAAAAACGATCATGCGCACTATCGGAACATGTCCAAGATACGGGACATGAACCTGACTATTCGGCGGTATCAACATTACACACAGAGAACAACTTAACAAAAAGGCTATTCTTAGAGATGGCAGAAACCCATTTAGCACCGAATTGTTTAAATAAAAAAAGAGACATCTCAGATCTAAGCGCAATATATGCTCATTTAATTACTATAAACTCTAGTGACTCCTTCTCACAGAATAGCTCTCTTAATGAAACCTAGTGTTAAGATGATAATGCAACAATAGATGTTTTCACTATCAAAGCACAGAAAATCAACGTTATCTCATATTAATTATAAATAGGACCTTATACTTAAATTATGATGACATAGTTACATTTTATATAACTGCTTCCTTCCCAACAAATCACTTTCAAATGAATAATATCACTTTCTAATAATCGGCATCACCAATACTATCTGCAAACTGTGTTTTGCTATTGAGAGACAAAAGAAACATCTTTAAAATTATATACATGTATGTCAGCTTTTTCGTTTTACAGCTAGATTTTTAACTAAATAATTTCTTAATGTAGGTACATCGATTGTAAATCACCACCTGACGACTAAATGCTATATAAATATATTACAATTATTTTTAGAAAAAAGTTTCAAAGAAAATTGATAAGGGAGATCAATTTCGCCCCCACAGTGACATGGGTGTGAAATGGATCTCTACACTTCCATCTAATAACAGAGTGGTGTTGTGTGGCAAGCGTGATCTACTAGGTGGCAGGGTGGATTTCGTTTTCTACAATGCGCGATATCTGTAAATATGAAACTCGTTTCGGGGGTCAGTGACAGTGACCGCTCGCGGGCATTCATCAAACTTTCACCTCGATTTTCTGGACTCGCCACCTATTGGACGGTGATCCAAGGGGCCACATTGGGGACGCATGTGGCAGATGTTTCCTTTCAGTGGTTCTTTGGTGTTACCTACCTTTACTCTAGTGACTCATTCTCACCGAATAGCTCTCTTAATGTAACCTACTTTTAGAATAATAATGTAATAATAGATGTTTTCACTATCAAAACGCAGAAAATCTCGACACAGCCATCTAACAACAGAGTTGTGGGTTGTGGCAAACGTGACCTACTAACTGGCAAGGTGAGTTTCGTTTCCTGCAATGCACGATATCTGTAAATATGAAACTCGTTTCGGGGGTCAGTGACAGTGACCTCTCGCGGGCGTTTATCAAACCTTCACCTCGATTTTCTAGAGTCGTCACCTATTGAACGGTGATCCAAGTGACCATATTGGGGACGCAGGTGACAGGTGTTTCCCTTCCGTGGTTCTTTGGTGTTACCTACCTTTAACAACAGATATCGGGATTTTCTGCAGTCGCCACCTGTTGGACGGTGATCTGAGTAACCGTTTGTGGGGGAGCATGTGACAGATGTTTCCTTTCCTTGGTTCTTGGGTTGCCTACCTTCAGCAACGTATGTCAGGAGTAACCGAATTATTTTAAAAAAATTGTACAAAAAAAGTAAAAATTCTCGAACAATCAGTCAAACACATGTACAGTGATGTAAAACTATGATTGACTGTTTCTAAGTGATTTTCCGATGCTTTTCTATATTTTCCTGTTGTAATAATGCCTAACTTTGCAATTAATACCCAATTTGCACCCAAGGTAATAGATTTATTTATAAAAAAATTGTCACTTTTCATGTTATAATAATTATTGCTTCTCTGTTTTGTAGCCTTGAAAAAGAAAATAAAGATTTTCGAAAGCTCGGCGTAGTAAAAAAGAGGTTTTACTTATATGGCCCTCCAATGACTGATACCCCAATACTTTAAAAAACTTTGTTTTCCAACTAGTCAGTCAAAAAGACTACCCTTCCAATTTGTTATATATATATATATATACACTAGTAAATATTGGGGACTGCAGCAAATGAAAGAGTACTCTTTAAAGTTATTTCAAGCTTTCGGAAATCGTAAATTTTATTTCCATCTTCAGGGAGACTACAAATTTACATAAAATGATATTAGGAGATTTACTCAAATTAATAATTAAATGTTTTTACTTACAACTTTGGTGAGATTGTTCATAGAGATGTTAATATAATAATCATTAATAAAAGACATTCGAGCAAAAAACGTGTTGAAAATCCTAGTCAATCATAAATACAACTACAGTTCAGAGATAATATTAAAAACATTGTATATGGACGAAGAAACACACAATTTAAAATAAAATCAACTTAGTTGTTCACATTTTTAAAAAATTCGTTAATTATTTGAAATTATGGAAATATTAAGCGGGAAAACATGACTTGCGTGTCACCATCTTAAGTGACTGAATAGGTTAGGAAATACTGTCGTTTTTATATGTCATTGAAATTTGTCAGAATTATTTATAATGCGGTTTGTATCAATATAATATTGAATTGAGAAGATTCGGATTTAAGTGTTATCATGCAGCATACTTGAAAAATCGTTGTACTGTATTATACGAGGTTCGAAATGTTATCATTGATTGTGAGTAAATTTTTGTCTAAATGAAGCAGGTATGAGTAGATTACACTTAAATGTTGGATATCCGTTCTTTTGTTCATGCTATTAGGTTCCTGTGCAATAAATGTCATTTCCAAAAACAATCTTTTTTTATAGTTAGTTTGTGAGGTTAAAATCTCAGCTGAATTGAAATTAATGTTATGGTCCAAATTATTTGCATGTTCTGCAAGGGCACATCTCTCTGGATGGTGTCTACAGTCACTCTTGTGGTTCGTGATCCTACTAGACAAGGGTCTAGTAGTTTGACCTATGTATACTTTATTGCAGTCTGCACAAGGGATTTTGTAGACAACATCTGATAATTGATTAGACTGTGTTTTGTCTTTGATTTTTGAGTGAATAGAGTTTATTGTAAGTACAGGTTTGTATGCAATCTTTATATCATTGATTTCTCTGAATAGTCTAGATAATTTTGGGGTGACTTCCTTTATGTAAGGCAATGAAGTGAATTTAAAGTTTAAAGTTGCTTCAGTTATATTCCTGTTTGCATTTTGGATATCGTTCATGTTAGGTGCTTGTGTTATAGTGGAAAACGTGCTGAACAGTATCTTTTTTACCAGTGTGGCAGGGTATGAGTTATTGATGAATAGTTGGAGGAGGATTTTAAGGTTCTTATTTAGGAAAGATGGATGTGAAATTTTCGATACTCTCGTTTTCATTTGTTTTATTAAGTTCACTTTAACGCTGTATTTATGGTAGGAATGATAGTTTAAATATCTACCTGCACTACAAGGTTTTTGGTACCAGTCTATGGCAATTGTGTTGTCTATATTGCGTATAAATCTGGTATCTAGGAACGGAACTGAATGAGAGTCATCTTCCGTTTCTATTGTGAACTGAATATATTGATCATAGTCATTGAGAGTCTCTACTATTTCAGTTATGCCATCTGCAGGAAGTGCAAGGATGATATCGTCAACATATTTTTTTAAAAAGAAGGGTTTGAAAGACAGAACTGGTAAGACAACGTCCAACGGGTCGTCCATGACATAGTTAGCCAAAATAGGTGATATTGATGCACCCATAGGTGTTCCAAAAGTTTGTCTATAGAAAGAATTATTGAAAGAAAAGTAAGTATTTTCGAATAGAAATGATATTATGTCTAAAAAGGTTTCCCTGTTGATATTACAGAAATTACTGATGCGGTGCCAATTTTTGTGAATCGCTTTTTTTGCAGCGTCAAGATAAACGTTGCTGAAGAGGGAGACCACGTCCAAGCTAGCCAGGACATAATTTGTAGGCAATTGTAAGTTATTGTAAGTGTTGGCAATTTCAAAGGAATCTCTGATGTAATATTCATTATTATAATCATATGCTTTTGTGAGAATGTCTGTAATAAAGCCTGCAATAAACTCGGTGGGTGCGCCTATGGACGCGACAATAGGTCTTACTGAAAGAGTGGGTTTATGAATTTTTGGAAGTGAATAAAATTTTGGAGAGATGCCCTTGTAGTTAGTTAGTTTCTTTTTTGTAGGTTCATCTATTTGGTTGGTATTATGTAGTTTTTTTATTAAATTGTTACATTTGGTTTGAATAGACGATGTAGGGTCATTACGTAATTTAGTGTAGGATGAATTGTTACTGATGATGTCGTCTGACAATTCAATATATTGTGTTTTGTTCATGACCACTGTAACATTACCTTTGTCTGATCTTGTTAAAATTAGATTAGGATTATCTTTAAGAAACTTTTTTGATTTATTGTATAGATTATGGATTAATGAATTTTGTTTTATGTTAGTATGTATGTGGTTGGTAATGACATTTGTCGCTCGTGCTATTGTGATGTTTCTGAGGGATGCATCATCAATAGAAGAAGTGATGTAATCAATATCTGCTAAAACATTTTTAATTGATATATCTTTGCCTAGAGTAGGCTCAATGCTAAATTTTGGGCCTAGAGATAAAAAACTCTGTACATCAGTCGGAATTTGTGTGTCTGAAATATTTTTTATCCATTGAGGTTTAGTGTTTAGTATTTTATTGATTTGATTTTTATGTAATTTATTTAACTTATTGATATTTTTAGTTTTAATTTTATAGAAAAGTCTGTTATAGTTACTATGTTGTCTACCAGAAAAGTTGTTATAAATGGCCTCATTAGTTTGATTGATAATATCATTTTTTAATGAAGTTAACGATGTTTCAAGTTTGTTTATGATTCTATGGTTAGTGTTTATTTCAATATTTATTAATTTATTTCCCAACCTACGATTGTATTCCACTGCATTATGTGCGTCTTGTCTAAGGAGTAGATTCTCCACTAGGCCTGTAGAAGCTGTAATATGTTGTGGCCTGATGTCCTTTTGTCTGCATTGTAGAAGAAAGGATCTGCGGTTGTATTCTTTAGCCAATTTCATCTTGGTTTTGACCCACAGTTTCAACACCCTTACTGCTCCGTCTCCATATGTAGCCGAGATGGTCTGGTAAAACCCCATACCTGATATTAATCGAGAGGGTAGTCGTTGCTGACTAGTTGAGAAATACACTAGTAAATATTGGGGACTGCAGCAAATGAAAGAGTACTCTTTAAAGTTATTCCAAGCTTTCGGAAATCGTAAATTTTATTTCCATCTTCAGGGAGACTACAAATTTACATAAAATGATATTAGGAGATTTGCTCAAATTAATAATTAAATGTTTTTACTTACAACTTTGGTGAGATTGTTCATAGAGATGTTAATATAATAATCATTAATAAAAGACATTCGAGCAAAAAACGTGTTGAAAATCCTAGTCAATCATAAATACAACTACAGTTCAGAGATAATATTAAAAACATTGTATATGGACGAAGAAACACACAATTTAAAATAAAATCAACTTAGTTGTTCACATTTTTAAAAAATTCGTTAATTATTTGAAATTATGGAAATATTAAGCGGGAAAACATGACTTGCGTGTCACCATCTTAAGTGACTGAATAGGTTAGGAAATACTGTCGTTTTTATATGTCATTGAAATTTGTCAGAATTATTTATAATGCGGTTTGTATCAATATAATATTGAATTGAGAAGATTCGGATTTAAGTGTTATCATGCAGCATACTTGAAAAATCGTTGTACTGTATTATACGAGGTTCGAAATGTTATCATTGATTGTGAGTAAATTTTTGTCTAAATGAAGCAGGTATGAGTAGATTACACTTAAATGTTGGATATCCGTTCTTTTGTTCATGCTATTAGGTTCCTGTGCAATAAATGTCATTTCCAAAAACAATCTTTTTTTATAGTTAGTTTGTGAGGTTAAAATCTCAGCTGAATTGAAATTAATGTTATGGTCCAAATTATTTGCATGTTCTGCATGGGGCACATCTCTCTGGATGGTGTCTACAGTCACTCTTGTGGTTCGTGATCCTACTAGACTAGGGTCTAGTAGTTTGACCTATGTATACTTTATTGCAGTCTGCACAAGGGATTTTGTAGACAACATCTGATAATTGATTAGACTGTGTTTTGTCTTTGATTTTTGAGTGAATAGAGTTTATTGTAAGTACAGGTTTGTATGCAATCTTTATATCATTGATTTCTCTGAATAGTCTAGATAATTTTGGGGTGACTTCCTTTATGTAAGGCAATGAAGTGAATTTAAAGTTTAAAGTTGCTTCAGTTATATTCCTGTTTGCATTTTGGATATCGTTCATGTTAGGTGCTTGTGTTATAGTGGAAAACGTGCTGAACAGTATCTTTTTTACCAGTGTGGCAGGGTATGAGTTATTGATGAATAGTTGGAGGAGGATTTTAAGGTTCTTATTTAGGAAAGATGGATGTGAAATTTTCGATACTCTCGTTTTCATTTGTTTTATTAAGTTCACTTTAACGCTGTGTTTATGGTAGGAATGATAGTTTAAATATCTACCTGCACTACAAGGTTTTTGGTACCAGTCTATGGCAATTGTGTTGTCTATATTGCGTATAAATCTGGTATCTAGGAACGGAACTGAATGAGAGTCATCTTCCGTTTCTATTGTGAACTGAATATATTGATCATAGTCATTGAGAGTCTCTACTATTTCAGTTATGCCATCTGCAGGAAGTGCAAGGATGATATCGTCAACATATTTTTTTAAAAAGAAGGGTTTGAAAGACAGAACTGGTAAGACAACGTCCAACAGGTCGTCCATGACATAGTTAGCCAAAATAGGTGATATTGATGCACCCATAGGTGTTCCAAAAGTTTGTCTATAGAAAGAATTATTGAAAGAAAAGTAAGTATTTTCGAATAGAAATGATATTATGTCTAAAAAGGTTTCCCTGTTGATATTACAGAAATTACTGATGCGGTGCCAATTTTTGTGAATCGCTTTTTTTGCAGCGTCAAGATAAACGTTGCTGAAGAGGGAGACCACGTCCAAGCTAGCCAGGACATAATTTGTAGGCAATTGTAAGTTATTGTAAGCGTTGGCAATTTCAAAGGAATCTCTGATGTAATATTCATTATTATAATCATATGCTTTTGTGAGAATGTCTGTAATAAAGCCTGCAATAAACTCGGTGGGTGCGCCTATGGACGCGACAATAGGTCTTACTGAAAGAGTGGGTTTATGAATTTTTGGAAGTGAATAAAATTTTGGAGAGATGCCCTTGTAGTTAGTTAGTTTCTTTTTTGTAGGTTCATCTATTTGGTTGGTATTATGTAGTTTTTTTATTAAATTGTTACATTTGGTTTGAATAGACGATGTAGGGTCACATCACCCTACATCGTCTATTCAAACCAAATGTAACAATTTAATAAAAAAACTACATAATACCAACCAAATAGATGAACCTACAAAAAAGAAACTAACTAACTACAAGGGCATCTCTCCAAAATTTTATTCACTTCCAAAAATTCATAAACCCACTCTTTCAGTAAGACCTATTGTCGCGTCCATAGGCGCACCCACCGAGTTTATTGCAGGCTTTATTACAGACATTCTCACAAAAGCATATGATTATAATAATGAATATTACATCAGAGATTCCTTTGAAATTGCCAACACTTACAATAACTTACAATTGCCTACAAATTATGTCCTGGCTAGCTTGGACGTGGTCTCCCTCTTCAGCAACGTTTATCTTGACGCTGCAAAAAAAAGCGATTCACAAAAATTGGCACCGCATCAGTAATTTCTGTAATATCAACAGGGAAACCTTTTTAGACATAATATCATTTCTATTCGAAAATACTTACTTTTCTTTCAATAATTCTTTCTATAGACAAACTTTTGGAACACCTATGGGTGCATCAATATCACCTATTTTGGCTAACTATGTCATGGACGACCTGTTGGACGTTGTCTTACCAGTTCTGTCTTTCAAACCCTTCTTTTTAAAAAAATATGTTGACGATATCATCCTTGCACTTCCTGCAGATGGCATAACTGAAATAGTAGAGACTCTCAATGACTATGATCAATATATTCAGTTCACAATAGAAACGGAAGATGACTCTCATTCAGTTCCGTTCCTAGATACCAGATTTATACGCAATATAGACAACACAATTGCCATAGACTGGTACCAAAAACCTTGTAGTGCAGGTAGATATTTAAACTATCATTCCTACCATAAACACAGCGTTAAAGTGAACTTAATAAAACAAATGAAAACGAGAGTATCGAAAATTTCACATCCATCTTTCCTAAATAAGAACCTTAAAATCCTCCTCCAACTATTCATCAATAACTCATACCCTGCCACACTGGTAAAAAAGATACTGTTCAGCACGTTTTCCACTATAACACAAGCACCTAACATGAACGATATCCAAAATGCAAACAGGAATATAACTGAAGCAACTTTAAACTTTAAATTCACTTCATTGCCTTACATAAAGGAAGTCACCCCAAAATTATCTAGACTATTCAGAGAAATCAATGATATAAAGATTGCATACAAACCTGTACTTACAATAAACTCTATTCACTCAAAAATCAAAGACAAAACACAGTCTAATCAATTATCAGATGTTGTCTACAAAATCCCTTGTGCAGACTGCAATAAAGTATACATAGGTCAAACTACTAGACCCTTGTCTAGTAGGATCACGAACCACAAGAGTGACTGTAGACACCATCCAGTGAGATGTGCCCTTGCAGAACATGCAAATAATTTGGACCATAACATTAATTTCAATTCAGCTGAGATTTTAACCTCACAAACTAACTATAAAAAAAGATTGTTTTTGGAAATGACATTTATTGCACAGGAACCTAATAGCATGAACAAAAGAACGGATATCCAACATTTAAGTGTAATCTACTCATACCTGCTTCATTTAGACAAAAATTTACTCACAATCAATGATAACATTTCGAACCTCGTATAATACAGTACAACGATTTTTCAAGTATGCTGCATGATAACACTTAAATCCGAATCTTCTCAATTCAATATTATATTGATACAAACCGCATTATAAATAATTCTGACAAATTTCAATGACATATAAAAACGACAGTATTTCCTAACCTATTCAGTCACTTAAGATGGTGACACGCAAGTCATGTTTTCCCGCTTAATATTTCCATAATTTCAAATAATTAACGAATTTTTTAAAAATGTGAACAACTAAGTTGATTTTATTTTAAATTGTGTGTTTCTTCGTCCATATACAATGTTTTTAATATTATCTCTGAACTGTAGTTGTATTTATGATTGACTAGGATTTTCAACACGTTTTTTGCTCGAATGTCTTTTATTAATGATTATTATATTAACATCTCTATGAACAATCTCACCAAAGTTGTAAGTAAAAACATTTAATTATTAATTTGAGCAAATCTCCTAATATCATTTTATGTAAATTTGTAGTCTCCCTGAAGATGGAAATAAAATTTACGATTTCCGAAAGCTTGGAATAACTTTAAAGAGTACTCTTTCATTTGCTGCAGTCCCCAATATTTACTAGTGTATTTCTCAACTAGTCAGCAACGACTACCCTCTCGATTAATATCAGGTATGGGGTTTTACCAGACCATCTCGGCTACATATGGAGACGGAGCAGTAAGGGTGTTGAAACTGTGGGTCAAAACCAAGATGAAATTGGCTAAAGAATACAACCGCAGATCCTTTCTTCTACAATGCAGACAAAAGGACATCAGGCCACAACATATTACAGCTTCTACAGGCCTAGTGGAGAATCTACTCCTTAGACAAGACGCACATAATGCAGTGGAATACAATCGTAGGTTGGGAAATAAATTAATAAATATTGAAATAAACACTAACCATAGAATCATAAACAAACTTGAAACATCGTTAACTTCATTAAAAAATGATATTATCAATCAAACTAATGAGGCCATTTATAACAACTTTTCTGGTAGACAACATAGTAACTATAACAGACTTTTCTATAAAATTAAAACTAAAAATATCAATAAGTTAAATAAATTACATAAAAATCAAATCAATAAAATACTAAACACTAAACCTCAATGGATAAAAAATATTTCAGACACACAAATTCCGACTGATGTACAGAGTTTTTTATCTCTAGGCCCAAAATTTAGCATTGAGCCTACTCTAGGCAAAGATATATCAATTAAAAATGTTTTAGCAGATATTGATTACATCACTTCTTCTATTGATGATGCATCCCTCAGAAACATCACAATAGCACGAGCGACAAATGTCATTACCAACCACATACATACTAACATAAAACAAAATTCATTAATCCATAATCTATACAATAAATCAAAAAAGTTTCTTAAAGATAATCCTAATCTAATTTTAACAAGATCAGACAAAGGTAATGTTACAGTGGTTATGAACAAAACACAATATATTGAATTGTCAGACGACATCATCAGTAACAATTCATCCTACACTAAATTTCGTAATGACCCTACATCGTCTATTCAAACCAAATGTAACAATTTAATAAAAAAACTACATAATACCAACCAAATAGATGAACCTACAAAAAAGAAACTAACTAACTACAAGGGCATCTCTCCAAAATTTTATTCACTTCCAAAAATTCATAAACCCACTCTTTCAGTAGACCTATTGTCGCGTCCATAGGCGCACCCACCGAGTTTATTGCAGGCTTTATTACAGACATTCTCACAAAAGCATATGATTATAATAATGAATATTACATCAGAGATTCCTTTGAAATTGCCAACACTTACAATAACTTACAATTGCCTACAAATTATGTCCTGGCTAGCTTGGACGTGGTCTCCCTCTTCAGCAACGTTTATCTTGACGCTGCAAAAAAAAGCGATTCACAAAAATTGGCACCGCATCAGTAATTTCTGTAATATCAACAGGGAAACCTTTTTAGACATAATATCATTTCTATTCGAAAATACTTACTTTTCTTTCAATAATTCTTTCTATAGACAAACTTTTGGAACACCTATGGGTGCATCAATATCACCTATTTTGGCTAACTATGTCATGGACGACCTGTTGGACGTTGTCTTACCAGTTCTGTCTTTCAAACCCTTCTTTTTAAAAAAATATGTTGACGATATCATCCTTGCACTTCCTGCAGATGGCATAACTGAAATAGTAGAGACTCTCAATGACTATGATCAATATATTCAGTTCACAATAGAAACGGAAGATGACTCTCATTCAGTTCCGTTCCTAGATACCAGATTTATACGCAATATAGACAACACAATTGCCATAGACTGGTACCAAAAACCTTGTAGTGCAGGTAGATATTTAAACTATCATTCCTACCATAAACACAGCGTTAAAGTGAACTTAATAAAACAAATGAAAACGAGAGTATCGAAAATTTCACATCCATCTTTCCTAAATAAGAACCTTAAAATCCTCCTCCAACTATTCATCAATAACTCATACCCTGCCACACTGGTAAAAAAGATACTGTTCAGCACGTTTTCCACTATAACACAAGCACCTAACATGAACGATATCCAAAATGCAAACAGGAATATAACTGAAGCAACTTTAAACTTTAAATTCACTTCATTGCCTTACATAAAGGAAGTCACCCCAAAATTATCTAGACTATTCAGAGAAATCAATGATATAAAGATTGCATACAAACCTGTACTTACAATAAACTCTATTCACTCAAAAATCAAAGACAAAACACAGTCTAATCAATTATCAGATGTTGTCTACAAAATCCCTTGTGCAGACTGCAATAAAGTATACATAGGTCAAACTACTAGACCCTTGTCTAGTAGGATCACGAACCACAAGAGTGACTGTAGACACCATCCAGAGAGATGTGCCCTTGCAGAACATGCAAATAATTTGGACCATAACATTAATTTCAATTCAGCTGAGATTTTAACCTCACAAACTAACTATAAAAAAAGATTGTTTTTGGAAATGACATTTATTGCACAGGAACCTAATAGCATGAACAAAAGAACGGATATCCAACATTTAAGTGTAATCTACTCATACCTGCTTCATTTAGACAAAAATTTACTCACAATCAATGATAACATTTCGAACCTCGTATAATACAGTACAACGATTTTTCAAGTATGCTGCATGATAACACTTAAATCCGAATCTTCTCAATTCAATATTATATTGATACAAACCGCATTATAAATAATTCTGACAAATTTCAATGACATATAAAAACGACAGTATTTCCTAACCTATTCAGTCACTTAAGATGGTGACACGCAAGTCATGTTTTCCCGCTTAATATTTCCATAATTTCAAATAATTAACGAATTTTTTAAAAATGTGAACAACTAAGTTGATTTTATTTTAAATTGTGTGTTTCTTCGTCCATATACAATGTTTTTAATATTATCTCTGAACTGTAGTTGTATTTATGATTGACTAGGATTTTCAACACGTTTTTTGCTCGAATGTCTTTTATTAATGATTATTATATTAACATCTCTATGAACAATCTCACCAAAGTTGTAAGTAAAAACATTTAATTATTAATTTGAGCAAATCTCCTAATATCATTTTATGTAAATTTGTAGTCTCCCTGAAGATGGAAATAAAATTTACGATTTCCGAAAGCTTGGAATAACTTTAAAGAGTACTCTTTCTTTCATTTGCTGCAGTCCCCAATATTTACTAGTGTATTTCTCAACTAGTCAGCAACGACTACCCTCTCGATATATATATATATATATGCAATAAACAGGGTAAAGGTGAGATCTGCACGGTTGCCAGTTCGCTGGATCTCTACTTGGTCAAAATCGCATACTTATACAAATGGTCACGGGCGCCCTCTACATAAATATTTCCGAACTAAAGGTGTATAAGGCTTGAAAAAAAAAAGTATAAACGAGATCCGGGTAAACTTTTACGGGCGATCTGTAAAATATTTTTAAAGTCCGAAAAACTCGATATACACGGTAAAAAAGACGTGACCCGAAAACGGATCTCTACTTTCCAAAATGATCTCACCTTGGTATATATTTAACTAAAAATGATCTCACCTTGAACGTTTTTATATCTATATATATAGATGTAGCGGGCCAGACCCCCGTTTCCTAGGGAGCATAAAGAAGGTGAATTCCTACGAAATTTGATCGTGGTCCCAAAAATTTTCTTCCTGCGGCGCTTTAGCTCCGCGGTCTGCGCCCCTCCCATAGTTTGCCCCCTGTCATGTTATCTCAATAGTAAATAAACAATACACGATAGTATTAATTAACTTTTAATTTTTATTAAGACTAACACGTTTTATACATCCTCCATCTCTGGTACACTACTCCGGCAATCCACATTACCTAGTCATTAGAGAGCTACTCCCATTACACAACATTAATAATAATAATAATAATCTTTATTTCAAATTGAATAATAATACATACATTACAACCAGGAAATGCCTGTACCATACTCGAAGGAAATCGCGTCAAGTAAACAAAAACAAACAAAAGCAGTCTCCATAATATTGGTTAGTACTCTATTTCTAAATTAAATTCATTAAGTGAGTAAGGTTCTAACTCAATTAACATCTTCTTAATATTACTTTTAAAATCTCTTTGACATTGAATGCTTTTGATATTATTTGGCAAACCATTAAAAACCTTAAACACATATAATAGGGATTTCTCTCAGTTAGTGTTAAACGATGGATTGGGTAACAAACATTCAGTGTCCTTGTATTATAACCATGATATACCTGTAGTTCGAAGCTTGCTCGGTTTTTAAAGAAGAACATAAGTGCTTCAAATATGTATATCGCATATACAGTTAATATTCCATTGGCTCTAAATACACCCCTGCAACTTTCCCTAAAGTGTAATTTTTTCATAGTGCGTAAGATACGTTTTTGAACTACAAATATTTTCTGAATATGGCTATTTCTACCCCAGAATATAATACCATATCTTAAAATGGACTGGAAATTTGTAAAATATAAAATTTTCAATGACTTTTCATCTAAATAATTGCCAATGACTCGCATTCCATAGCTCACAGAATTTAATTTATTTAACACTTTTTCTATGTGATCTTGCCAGTCAAGAAACTCGTCAATATGCAGACCCAAAAATTTAGTGCTTTCTACAATTTCCATGTTTTCATTAAGTACTTTAATATCAGTTGGCTTTTGAATTTTATTTAGTTTTGTTCTGAACAGTACAAGATTTGTCTTTTCTTTATTTAATATAAGTCTGTTGCTTTCAAACCAATTACTTGCTCTTAAAAACATATTGTTGCTCCTCTCAATCAATTCTTCAAAAGTTTTACTACCTATCAACAAATTACTATCATCAGCATAACACGTGATGTTCGCATCATCTGAATCCACTATGGAATACAAATCATTTACAAAAATGACAAACAAAATGGGGCCAACAATACTGCCTTGGGCTATACCCAGTTTATTTTCCTTAACCTTCGAGAAAACGTTCTTGCCATTCCTTGTAATCTTTGTTTTTTGTTTCCTATCTGATAAGTAAGATTCGAACAACTTTAGTACCCGTCCCCTAACTCCATACAAATTAAGTTTTTCAATGAGCAACTCTTTATCTATACAGTCATAAGCTTTTGACAGATCTAAGCAAATACCAAGAGCCATTTTATTACTTTCTAAATGTTTCAATATTGCTTTTGTAAATTGAAAAATAGCTGTTTCTGTGGATTTGCCAGACATGTACCCATGCTGATGACTGTTAAACAGGTGACACTTATTAAAAAAATTGAGAAGTCTTCTACATAAGGCCATTTCAAAAAGTTTTGAGAAGCCTGGTAGAAGACTAATTGGTCTATAATTACTCATTATTCCAGGATCTCCTTTTTTATGCAGAGGTTTTATTAAGGCTACTTTCAGTTGTTTGGGAATAATGCTTTGTCTAAAAGAGTTATTAATTAAAAAACACAAAACGTTCTTAATATGCGGTACAGCTATTTTAATGATAGAAGTTGGTAATTCGTCAATACCACTACTATGTTTGTTTTTTAATTGTTTAGCAATGTCACAGATTTCTTGAGGAGTTACTGGAGTTAGGAACATCGATTGACAATTTGCAGGTATATTAGTAACAAATGGTCTTTTTGTTATGTTGCTCAGTAATTCAGGAACAATATTCAAAAGAGAATCATTATACTGACTCGCAATTTCAGTTTGATCACCAACAATTTCACAGTCATGTTTCGAGTTATTCTTACCTAATATTTCGTTACAAATAGACCACATGCACTTCGTTTTATTGTCTGATTTGCGCAGCTTTATATCATATGCTTGAGACCTAACACCTTTTAACAGTGAGTCATATTCTTTCTTAACAGTTCTATATTCTATCTTATATCGATCATCATGTTTATACAATAACAATAAAATGTCTAATCTATTTTTACACGCTATAACTTGCTCACTGTCTTTATGCTTATACTTTTTGATTTGTCTTATAGGTTTCATAGGGAAACAATGATTAAAAAGCTGACATACAGTATTTATAAAAATATTCCACTGGTTATCGACATTATTATTATTCGTTTCATTTACATAAACCTCATTCCAATCTTGTTCTTTTAAGGACTTCAGAAAGTTGCTTTTGTTCTCTTCAGAGAAAATTCTTTTAAACTGTAGTTGGTTGGAAGGAGGTTCCTGCAATGGCACAACAATTTTCTGGGCAGTATGGTCAGATATAAATGCTTCTATAACTAAGGTGTTTACGTATTTACAATTAACGAATATATTATCAATACAACTAGCATTGCCTGATGTTATTCTCGTATTTTCAAAAACTGTTGGTCTCATATTAAAAGATTTCATTAAAGAAAACAAATCTGTTTTACTTACGTTAGCTTTTAACATTTCAATATTAAAATCACCAGCAATAACTATTTTTTTATTTTCTGGAAAGATTGCCAGAAGAATTTTTTCCAAACTGTCGAGGAAGGTGTCAACGTTCCAGGAGGTCTATACATAGATAACACTAAAAGAGATTCCTTATTAAACTTACATTCCACCGCTGCATACTCACATTGATTTTTTATTGATAGATGAGTCAATTTACTTCTTGGTTTGAAAGCTACTGATTTATGTACATATATCGCAGTTCCTCCATGTTCTCCACGTTCCCGACAGAAGGCGCTTGCCAGGATGAAGTCTTCTATAGCTAACATTTTTAATTCGTCACTATTTTTCCAGTGTTCTGTTACACATAGTATTCTACACGAATCATTATTCTTTAGCATGTTGCTCACAGTATCTACGGAGTTTCCTAGTGATTGTACATTTTGATGCATTATGCTATATCCTTCCCATTTGATTTTATTTTGTTGACCATTTGAATATAGTTGTTTATTGACCTGATAGTTTGGAGGTGTCTCATTTATTACGTCTTTGATAAAAAAGAACTGGAATGGTAAGCAATTTTTTTAATTTCATAAAGTCTTTTCTTTGGGGACCATCCCATAAAAATTCAACATTATTTTTAAGAAGTTGTCTCATTGAAAATGTTACATCTGATAAATTAGGTAAAAACTTACTGACATAAGTAACCATGCCTAACAAAGTTTGCAACTCTTTTTTGTTCTTTGGTTCTTCCATTTCAATAATAGCACGTACCTTGTCACTATCTGGTTTAAGGCCTTCTTGACTAAAAACATGCCCGACATATTTCACTTCATTTAAACCGAACTTGCACTTATTTTTATTAAAGCGAATATTGGCTAACTTTGCACGTTGTAACACAGCCTTAAGTATTTTATCATGCTGTTTCTGATTAGCACCCCAGACAATCAAATCGTCAATGTACACTTCAACACAAGGTATATATCTTTAAAAGTGTCTGTAAACATTCTGTGGAATACCTCTGGAGCTGAATACAAGCCGTGAGGAACACGTATGTAACAATAACGACCATAATTTCCAGCACTTAATGTAGTTAACAACTGACTTTCTTCAGCAAGCTTTATTTGATAGAAACCCTTATTGCCATCAAGAATAGAAAATACTTTAGTCCCTGACATTCTCGAGGCCAATTGTTCGAATGATGGTAATTGATGTCTCTCACGAACAATAGCTTTGTTAAGGCTTTGTGGGTCAAGGCACAGTCTTAAACTACCATCTGGTTTTTAACCGTAACTAAGGAACTGCTCCAGTCAGTTGGTTCCGTCACCTTCCTGATTATTTTCATTTTTTCCATTCTATCAAGCTTTTTTTTTCTTCACTTTCTAAACTTTCAGGTATCTTCCTAGGAGGCTCTACTACTGGTTCCACTTGTTGTTAAATTTTTATTTTATAATATTGTTCCATTTCTTCAATGCCTTTAAAGAGATAGTTATACATTTTTAACACCTCATCCAATGTAGCACTTTTTATCTGATCAATCTTCTTCAAGATACTAAATCTTTCTATAAATGGCAATCCAATTATACATGGTGCTTTATAAAAAATTTGCTCATGCTTAATGTACTATTTGGATTGTATCTGTAATGTACTGTACTGAATAAATAAATAAATAATCTACCACTATAAACTCTACGATATGGGGTTTCTTATTAATAGTACATGGTATCAATACTTTTCCTACAACATGTATTCTAGAGCCATTGTAACTTTTTAAATTTACCTCAGAATACTTTATTTCCAGCCCCAAATTTTTTCCATTCTATCAAGCTCCTTTTTGACTTCACTTTGTAAACTTTTAGGTATCTTCTTAGTAGGCTTTACTACTGGTTCCACTTGTTGTTTAATTTTTATTTTATAATTTTGTTCCATTTCTCCAATGCCTTCAAAGATATAGTTATACATTTTTTATCTGATCAATCTTCTTCAAGATACTAAATCTTTCTATAAATGACAATCCAATTATACATGGTGCTTTATAATCTACCACTATAAACTCTACGATATGGGTTTTCTTATTAATAGTACATGGTATCAATACTTTTCCTACAACATGTATTCTAGAGCCATTGTAACTTTTTAAATTTACCTCTGTATACTTTATTTCCAGCCCCAAATTTGTTACAGTTTCTAAGTTTAAAATATTGACATCCGCTCCTGTGTCAACTTTACACTCTATTGCTGCACCCTTTATTTGTACTTTTTGGAACCACTCCTTTATGCTACTTACATATTTTGTCTTGTGTTCTGTTGTTCCCACAAAAAAATCATTATCTTTTTCTTCCACTGCTCTCTCTTCTTGAACCTCGTAGAGTTTTCTCCTACTTGATCCACTGGTACACATTTTTGCAAAATGATTGTACCTCCTACAATTTAAGCAAATTTTCCTGAAAACAGGACACTTACTTCCATGCATTAAGCCACAAGACTTGCACCTAAACTGTCTTTCTGTGCCTTGCTCTTGGGAACTTCCGGAACCTCTGTGGTTTTCTTCTCTACGATGTTCTTTTTTAACATATCCTTCTTTTTCACCAAATCTAATTTATGTCCTTGTGTGGATTCCTTTTCTTCCAACTGTTTGGACCTTGCTGAGGCCAGTTCTGCGGTTTTGCAGATATTCACACATTTAGCCAAAGTAGCGACGTTTCGGATTCGAGCGACCATCATCAACTTTTTTATTTTAAATACGGACCTGGATTTTTTATTCCACTATTTAATAGCCTATATAAGCCTAAAATAAAATATGATCAAAAAGTAATATCATAACATTTGATTTTTTTGAGAAAATCCTTATTCATTGAGGAATTACGGAAAAACGCCATCTAGTGGCCACCATCAGAATCAATATGGTATAGTTAATAGACCTACGTGTAGAGGAAAAGAAGGGCTTTTTTTCAAGACCAAGTTGAATAAAATCGGTTTATCCAAAGCAGAGATATCAGCGTTTGAAAGAAAAAAAGTTTGACCTTCTCCCACCACTTTATTATTAAAAATAGAAAAAAACGATTCCTAACATAAAGTTGCATAATTTTATGAAGAATACAATGCTTATATTTTTAACATATTTTTATAAAGAAAAATCAAGAGAAAATCGGCATTTCTATTTTGAACGTACTCTTACGCCCCCTAGCGGTCATTTTTCGAACTTGAAAATAATTTCCAGCAATTTCTCTTGGCCGCTTTTATCGATATATGTTTTTTCCCAAAGTCCTAGTGTTATTACTTTCTAAGATATAGCCGATTACCTCCTTAGGTGGAACACCCGGTACAATAAATATTTTAGAAATTTACTTTGAACTTTTTCGAGTCTTTGTACATGACAATCGTAACGAGGTGCCCAGATCACAGAACAGTACTCTAACAGGCTACGAACTAGACAATTGTATAAACAAGTTATTGCTTTTGTATCACTAATATATGCTTAAAATTTCCCTTTATGAACCCCAGGTTAGGTCTGTATCAAATATTATTCCAAGATCGTTAATTGATGACACCTTTTCAATTGTTGTGTTACCAATGGTATAAGTGTGGCCCAACGGATTACGACGTTTGTGAAAACTAATTGATCTACATTTAGAGATATTAATAGACAAGTAGTTAGATTCACACCAATTAACAAAACTATCAAGATTAGACTGTAAGCCAACAGAACCGGGACCCACTGCACTGAAGAGTTTGAGGTCATCGGCGTACAAGAGGCACTGGGATAATTTAAAGCACGAAAGGACATCATTAATAAATAATATAAAGAGCACAGGACCCAAATGCGAACCCTGGGGAACGCCAGAGGTCACGGATATATAACGAGAGAAGGAACCACAAACGATAACACGTTGACGACGCAGAGAAAGGTAGGATTTAATTAATTTAATGTAATTACCAGAGACTCCAATCTCAGACAGTTTCTTGATCAGTAAAGTATGACATACACTGTCGAATGCCTTAGATAGATCGGTGTAAACACTGTCAACCTGATAGCCCGCCTCAACGGATGATATAAGGAAGTTCTGATAGACTGCTAGGTTAGTGCAAGTGGAACGATTCTTGTAAAAACCATGCTGCTCAGGTATAATATAACCTTTATATGTATTAAAAATTTTATCAGTAAGAACTGACTCAAAAAGCTTAGGTATGGCGGAGAGAAGAGAGATACCACGGTAATTACTCACAATCGACCGACCTATCACCTTTTTCTTCACATTTTCTCTTGGCTTAAAATGATTGTCTAAGTAATTGAATCATAGATATCTCCGGGGTGAAGATTACTCATATTAAACAGGAAAGAAAAATCCAAAATTCTTCACAAATATTTAATAATTCGCTCTACGCGTTTCGGTTTCTTAAACCATTTTCAAGAGCTATATAATATAGACAAAACTTTACATTAAGGACACAAACAAGCTCACAATGGCGAGCACAGGTTTACTAACTATCTGTTAGTTAGTAAACCTGTGCTCGCCATTGTGAGCTTGTTTGTGTCCTTAATGTAAAGTTTTGTCTATATTATATAGCTCTTGAAAATGGTTTAAGAAACCGAAACGCGTAGAGCGAATTATTAAATATTTGTGAAGAATTTTGGATTTTTCTTTCCTGTTTAATATGATTGTCTAAGTGTTCGATTATTTTTGTCCAACTTTTCTTATCTACTCCTGAAATTTCTAATGTCTCATATATCTCTTATGTTTCTGAGCCTATCGTATGTAGTAATATAGCAACCTTTCTCTCTTTCGAGATCTCATTGTTGTCTTTTATACCTGATGCTTCTACATATATTAAAAACTGTTGCTTCCATTTTCTAAAATTAACAGCCACATCACCCTCTAGTGATCATTCTTTGGGAGGCTTTAGGTTTTCCATTTTTATATTCAACAGGCGAGTGTACTCTAACCACACAAACACTAAAGTTTATATAGGTACTTAACTTTCTGCTCTCTGATACAAAACACTAATTCGTTATCGTAAGCCGCAGCCATGTTATCTCAATAGTAAATAAACAATACACGATAGTATTAATTAACTTTTAACTTTTATTAAGACTAACACGTTTTAATCATCCTCCATCTCTGGTACACTTACACTAGTACACTACTCCGGCAACCCACATTACCTAGTCATTAGAGAGCTACTTCCATTACACAACATAAGGGATCTACTGTCATGACACCCCCCGCCCCAAAATGCTGGCTACGCCACTGGACAAAGGGTTTGACGAGTAGAATAAGATAAGATACGTATGTGACATCATGAACCTGAACTAACCTAATACGCATTTATAAATAGGAAATGCACCAAAAGCAGCCTTAAGCACAATAAACAAAATGTGATGTAAGTAGCTCTATAATTGGGCCCGCGCTATTTAATCTTATTTTTTACTTTTAAACGCGTTTTCTTTTTAGTTTTTTAAGCTATCCCTATCTTATTTATTAAACTTTTAAAGGTAAAAAACTGTTTCTATCCTGTAGCTATATCTGACGAAATTGTCTGCAATGCAATTCAGGGCTGTACTCAGGATGTTTTTAATGCTAATTTTTAATAATGGTTCAGGTTAAAAACTTTTTTTTATCATAATATATACGATATATTATCCCATACACTATAATATGCAGGGTGTAAGAAGTTCGTTTCGGACTATGTAAGTAAGTAACCTCTTCATTTAGATTTTTTTAATTCGGTCTTATATGGTACACATGATTTCTTCATTTTAATGACCACGTCTTGTGTATGAATAAAAATTAAATTACTCTTATTTAGAAGTATATTTTGTTTTAATACTACTTTTCTTATAAAGTTATTTCGTAAAATTCATATTTTATATTATAAAATATTGCTGATTATTAAACACCAGTAGCAAGGAGTTTTGTTA
Organism: Polydrusus tereticollis; assembly: GCA_963920685.1. Classification (NCBI taxonomy): domain Eukaryota; kingdom Metazoa; phylum Arthropoda; class Insecta; order Coleoptera; family Curculionidae; genus Polydrusus; species Polydrusus tereticollis. The sequence goes on from OY987335.1 coordinate 56,710,493, forward strand.
CGATTCATGTTAATTATCTACGAAACTGTATAATGAGTTTTTATTCTTACACAGAAAAAGACGTGGTTATTAAAAATAAATGATCAGGGCCGGATTAGAAAATTAAAATAAAATATAAATTATGACCTTAATTATTTTACAAATTTGACATTTACCCTAGGCATTGAATAAACATACTCTAGCTCTTAAAGAATCCAAGTCCAAATTTAGGAAAGTGTATCTCAAGTACAATAAATCTTTGTATGTGAATACTAATTACAGATTCTACAGGTGATGTTTTGAGTTTTGTATTATCACTTATTTTAAAGGTGCAAAAGGAGAAATATATTTGACACATTTTCGATTTCTTTTGAAAATCGCCGGAAGTACTCTGAATTTAAACGTTTTCTTACTAGATTATTACTTACCCTGAAATTCCGTAACTTTGCCCTTTAACTATCTTCGTATTTCTTACGGTTTACAAGATCCCTATAAGAATAAACAAACTTGTTGCACCCTGTATACGTTAAAAAACTACAGGGCTATATTTAAGAAAATTACATTGATGACGGTTTCTCGGATTCACAATGTCGGATTGAAAATATTTAAAGGCCTTCGTATAGAGAAAGTCTTTTTTGTTTTGTCGTAAGGTAAACGACAAGAGATATAAAAAACTTAGCAACGACTTTTTTAGCTTCGTTTAATAGGAGGATATCATTGGGATTGGTGTTTCTTAAATATTCAAGCCAAGAAGATTTATTTTTTGTACTAATAGTAATATGTTTGTTATATCTCGTTGTGAAATGTTCACCTGTTTATTCTAGATAAACAAGAGTTCTAAAAGGTATGGTGTTGTGAGATTGGCTAGAACGGTTCAAAATTGGCTCCGAAGGTCATGGAACATTTTGTCCATAGCCGAGCTACAGGCTCCTCAAGGAAATACTCTGATGATGTTTTTTCTTAATATTTCCGAAACTAAAAAATATACAAACTTGAAAGTTTGGTATTTTAGTAAGCTTTACACGCCGAATCGAACTACTATAGTTAAAATGTCACAAATCTAAAAGTGGCGCCAGAAATAGGGGAGGACGGAATCAAAATATACCTATAACCTTTTCTGTATTCATTTTTATCTCAAATTAGAGAACTCCACAATTTTTCTTGCAAACAAAACTTACCCCTAGTTGGACACAATTTAAAGAATCGTTTTCGAAATAATTCGGTTTACAAACTAACTTGCATGCGAAAAAGAATTATAATTAATATTGCTTCCTTTAATATTTTTCATGGTCTTATTTATTAAAAATGTCATATTTTGCGTATCTGGTGTATATCATAGTCTTTGTGTAGAGATTTACGTAATAGTTTATATTTTGGCAGTGCCGAACACGTAGTTGGTTTAACAATTCTTTATTAAACAAAAAAGGGTAAAACGGTGTAAAAGTTAAAGAATAATGTATGAGAATGAAAATGATGCTGATTGAATTGTTTAGTAAAACCAAGTGACCCGTGTAGTGACTGAGAAGGTACCGTCTTTGGGATCCGTGACCATTTTTAACCAAAACAGACAGATGGGTAATTTTGGGGGCCTGGTCCTTTTGTCTATATTTATTGCTATAACAAGTCAATACTGTAAATAATAAAGTTTGGGCCAGGCCACTCTAGTAGGTATACGCATCTGTTTTATTATGTGACGTATTGGGTTACTTGGTTTTTCCAAGCGTAGCACAAGCTGAAACTAAGAAATTTTACATACAGTGTGATTTAAAAATAAATGAAATTTAAATAATAAATTTACAATATTCTTAAATACACAAAAGTTGGGACAGTGCTCCCACAGCACCCCCCTCCTGCCAGTGATAAAGCTCAGGAGAGACCGGCCTGGAAGCGATCGGGAAACCTAACTTTTCTCCCTGATCTGGTAGTCCGGGGTCTGAGGTCCGCTTCGGGATGGACCGCGGCGTCATCGGGTGCAATTGTGGCTGGCGGGTTCATAACATGGGCGCCCCGGTTGGGTACCGCGAGAAGGTATTCTTGCTGCAGTGTTTGCGGCGGGTCGGCGTCGTCTAGTAGGTCGTTTGATAACATGAACGCCGGTTTAAGACGTTCTATGGTGACTGTGACGTTGCGGCCTCCTATGTGGATGACACATGTTTTATCACCCCTTTTTACGACCTTGAAGGGGCCGTCGTAAGGTTGCTGCAGTGGTGCTTTGGGGCCATCGTGACGTAGGAACATATACTCGGTGGTAGCAAGGTCTTTGAAAATAAAAGTTTTCTTGCGCCCATGTTGTGTGCCTGGTGTTGGCCGTAACTCTTGCATGTGTTCCCGCAGTCTTTGAACGAATTCAGGAACGCTCTAATCTTGCTTGGAATTTTTTGCAGTGAGGAACTCTCCTGGGAGGCGTATTGTCTGGCCGTAGAGTAGCTCTGCAGCTGTAGATTGTAGGTCTTTCTTCCAGGCGGAGCGAATACCTAGACGAACTGTCGGTAGAGTATCTGTCCACTGTTGACCTTGGTGACATCTGATGGCTGCTTTAAGTTGACGGTGGAGTCGCTCGACCATGCCGTTTTCCGCTGGGTGATATGCTGTGGTTCGCAGGTGAGTTGTACCTGTCAAGCGGTTTAAATGCTTGAACAGATATGATTTAAATTGGCGACCTTGATCCGTAGTAACTCTCAGTGGCATGCCATACCGACAGATCCAGTGGCTATAAAAAACTGCAGCAACGGTTGCTGCCTCTTGGTCCTGCATAGGTGCGGCTTCGGGCCAGCGAGTAAATCGGTCGATCATGGTAAGGCAGTAACGATACCCAATATGCGACGGCATTATTATGATGTCCATATGCACATGCTCAAACCTGGACGAAGGTGGCATGAACGAACCGACATTGGTTGTTACATGACGGCTTATTCTTGCTTGCTGGCACGGTACGCAGGTCTTTGCCCATTCTCGGCAGTCCTTTTTTATTGATGGCCACACGAAGCGTTGCGTTGCCATCTTTACAGTGGCGTTGGCACCGGGGTGTAAGAGGCGATGCACAGTGTCAAATGCTGCTTTTCGAAAGGGCAATGTAATAAACGGTCGGGCGGCGGCAGTTGAAACGTCGCATACAACCATAGCCTTGACGCCAGGGATCTGCACACGTTTAAGCTGTAGTGAAGAGTCGCCCTGCTAAAAGTTTTTTAGCTCGGTGTCGTTTTCCTGCAAGGTTGCCAGGGCTTCAAAATCTAAGGCTATTTCAAGTTCTTCGATGCGCGACAATGCATCCGCCACAACATTGTTTTTGCCGGCAACGTGCTGAATGTCTGTTGAAAATTGTCCAATAAAGTCTAAATAACGAAACTGTCCCGGCGAGCACTGGCTATCTTTGTGGCGAAACGCGAACGTAATAGGTTTATGGTCCGTATAAATTGTAAATTGTGTCGGAAATGTCGCACATCCAAGTATATAGCTAAAAGTTCGCGGTCAAAAGCACTGTATTTGCGTTCAGCGGGGCTAAGTTTTTTTGAAAAAAAACTTAGTGGCTCCCAGGCACCGTCGCTTTACTGTTGCAGCGCGGCACCAACTGAAAAATCCGACGCGTCGCAGACTATAGCGAGATTAGCGTCGAACTTTGGATGTGCTAACAAAGTTGCCTGTACGAGGCTGTCTTTGCACGCATCAAAAGCCACGGTTGCTGTAGGTGTCCAATTTACCGGTGCGTTACCTTTTACATTATTTTTTAATAATTCGTGTAACGGTGATTGCGTAACGGCGGCTGTAGGTAGAAATCGGCGGTAAAAGTTTATCATACCTAGAAATTGGCGAAGTTTCTTAATAGTCTCTGGCCGCGGATAGGTACGAATCGCGTCGACCTTTGCTGGTAAGGGACGAGTACCTGCCTAGGAGACCCGATAGCCAAGGAAGGTAACTTCAGCTTGGCCGAAAACGCACTTCGCGGAATTAATTACGACGCCGTATTCAGTTAACCGTTTAAACAAGGTTTGTAGGTGATTTAAATGTTCTTCCGGGGACGCCGACGCGACTAGAATATCGTCTATATACGCGTAGCAGAAATCCAATCCGTGGAGCACTTCGTCAATGAAACGTTGAAAGCTCTGAGCCGCGTTTCTAAGGCCAAATGTCATAAAACGATACTCGAACAAACCGAACGGAGTCGTAATCGAAGTTTTTGGAATTTCTTCTTCGGCAACCGGAATTTGATTAAACGCGCGCACTAAGTCCACTGTTGAAAAAAATGTCTTACCCCGGAGGCACTGAGAAAAATCTTCAATATGTCGCACGGGATAGCAATCGGGAACGGTCCGGGAATTCAGCGCACGATAATCTCCACATGGTCTCCACTCATCCCTCTTTTTAGGTACCAGATGTAATGGAGCTGCCCAACAGCTTTTCGACGGTGACGCGATTCCTAGCTTCAGGATCGAGGCGGCGTGGTTTCTGGGCGACTAGTGGTCCGGCAGTTGTCACTATATGGTGCTTAGTATTATGGTGGATTACTTTGGGGGTTCCTTCTGGTCGGGTGATATCCGGAAACTGGTTCAGCAGGTCGTGGTATGGAGAGCGGCCCGCTACAGTTTTTACGGATGGTATTTTGCAGTTCGTCACCTCTCCTGGATAAGTAAGCGAGGTGGTTGAATCGATCAGGCAACCTTTACATAGGTCTGGAAGCAGCCCAAAATGCGCTAGAAGTTTTGCTCCTAGGATGGGTTTGGAAATATCGGCAATCACAAACCTCTAAGTAAAATCCCTTCGTAAGCCGAGGTCGAGAGTAAGTATACAGGTACCATATGTGACGATATCAGTTCCGTTGGCTGCGGAAAGTACGTACGGTGACCTTTCACGCGGCTCGCGGAGAGAACGGCGTGGACGCGTGGATAAACGCACAGATCTGCTCCTGTATCCACCAAAAACTGTCGATTTGACAAGCGGTCGCACACAAACAAACGGCGGGATTAAATAGGGCAACGGTCACTACCCGCTATTAGCGATTGCCCGCGTCGTTTCCCGAGGACCAATTGCAAGGCGCTGAGCAACTTTTAGCTGCGTCGCCGAATCGTCGGTGATACCAACACATAGCATTGGCGAACGCGGACGCCAGCGCGGGCGCGAACTGAACCGTGACCTGTGTTGCTCTAATTTCGATAAGCGATCATCGATCGCGTCGAGACGCACTAAAAGTCGCTGCACGTCGATAGCAAGCTTATGTATGTCGCTGCTAGTAGAGGCACTCGCGGTAGCAATAGTTGGCCGTGCCGACACTATATCGAACACGCGGTCGGCTGTTTCTGCTGCTTCCTGCTAGAAATTGCCACTGTGGTTTGAATTTCGGTCGGAAGGCGACTTTGCCATATAGTACGGACAAGTGCGTCGGGTATAGCGGTACCTGCTAAGTTTTGAAGTCGCCGAAGGAAGTGTGAAGGCTTGTCGTCTCTTATTTGTACCTGCTGGAGAAGCTGCTTAGTTTTTTTCCTCCTGTGACGTACTTAACCGCTTAATTAGGCCTTCTTTAAGTCGTTCATATGAGTGTTTATCAACGGGTTGCACAATTATGTCTCTAACTTCGCTGCTGTACCGGCGAGGTAACGCCTTAAGCACACTAAGGTACCGTTTCGCGTGGTCACTTATTGGTTCCAAATTTGAACCAAATTTCGGGATCGGACGGATTAAACTCGGGAAGTGGAGTCGCGACTGAAAGAGTAACGCGGTAAGCGGTCTGCGCGTCATCAAGTAGAGCGGCGTTGTTCGGCATCGTGTACACACAGCTTACACCCACTGGCGGCACTATCACAAAAATTATTAGCTAAATCACTCGCAAAACGATCACGTCGGGGTCACCACTTTAGCGTATCTGGTGTAGTTATGATTTACTTCACGTACGCCTATTATAGTCTTTGTGTAGAGATTTACGTAATAAGATTCAAGAAGTAGTCCATTTTCTGTGGCGAGATTATTAAAGAAAACAAGGTCTGTCTATACCACCAAACTAAAATTTTTATTTGTCCCTTTAAGGTGAAAAAAGGATTAAAGAGTGTACATAATTTAATGTCATTTTAGGTTGTACTAGTTTCAACTTTAGTCAAAGTCATCATCAGCAACCATACAATTAAGAATTATAATTAGGATGTACCTAAATAAACGAATTATCTCTAATATCAGTACTGAAAATTTCTTTTTTGTATTATTTAAAATTTCGTATTTCCGGGTATCAACTGTCAAGTCCAAAGGCGGCAAACTCAAATTTAAACAAGACTTGTTTTATTACTATTCTTATTAAAATTCTGACCCACCAAATATAAATCATGTTCTTTCTTGGAGTTGACTCATGAAACGTTTACTTTATTGAATTTTCATTATAGACAGCTATACATCATATCATGACTATAAATGATTCCATTTGGAATTTTTCCTCTACTACAATTTTCGCATCTAATTTCCTTCATTGCTGAAAGTAGCATCGTGTAGGTGATTGTCTTCTGTCGAGTCCATTGGCTGCATAAGATGCACGTTATGGCCATGTATTGTTGAACCACTTCGTCCCCCCCCCCCTTTTAATTTGTTTTAATTCGTTTATTTAGGTACATCCTAAACACAATTCTTAATTGTATGGTTGCTGATGATGACTTTGACCAAAGTTGAAACTAGTGCAACCTAAAATGACATTAAATTATGTACACTCTTTAATCCTTTTTTCACCTTAAAGGGACAAATAAAAATTTTAGTTTGGTGGTATAGACAGACCTTGTTTTATTTACGTAATAGTTTATATTTTGGCAGTGCCGAACACGTAGTTGCTTTAACAATTCTTTATTGAACAAAAAAGGGTAAAACGGTGTAAAAGTTAAAGAATAATGTATGAGAATGAAAATGATGCTGATTGAATTGTTTAGTAAAACCAAGTGACCCGTGTAGTGACTAAGAAGGTACCGTCTTTGGGATCCGTGACCATTTTTAACCAAAACAGACAGATGGGTAATTTTAGGGGCCTGGTCCTTTTGTCTATATTTATTGCTATAACAAGTCAATACTGTAAATAATAAAGTTTGGGCCAGGCCGCTCTAGTAGGTATACACATCTGTTTTATTATGTCACGTTTTGGGTTACTTGGTTTTTCCAAGCGTAGCACAAGCTGAAACTAAGAAATTTTACATACAGTGTGATTTAAAAATAAATGAAATTTAAATAATAAATTTACAATATTCTCAAATACACAAAAGTTGGGACAGCGCTCCCACACATAATTAAATTCCTCCTATACTTTTTCCAAAGTCAGTTTGATGATATAAAAAAGCTTCGACCGAGCTTCAAAGGTACCGTCATCATATTCGGGGTTGTCAGATATTTTTTTAAAAATTCTTTAAGTTTTTATTATTAAAAGTCATATATTCTTTTATATCAGCATTTAATTGATAGTCCGTAACCCTCTTTGAAAGCCAGTTTGCAAATGTACTTTGAACCAAGAAATATTTAATGCCAGAAAGAAGAAACAAGTCATTAATTTTTTTAGTATTTCAGAAATAATATTTATACAAAAATAATTTAAATCATACTTAAAAGGAATTTAACTGTTGTTAAACAAAAAAAAAATAAACAATCCCTTATGTTCCTCCTACACTTACGAAAACTTTGTAGAACTGGCAACACCCTGGCGATAGACCGTCGACGCCCACACGCAATTTAGAGCAAATTTAAAGTGCAAACTATTTTTTCCGGATGGGAAAGTTAATAGAGCAGCATATAAATACGAATTTATATGCTATAGACAAGAACAGCAAATAGTTAAAGGTTCTCCCAATTGGGTGATCCCTTATCAGCTTTAAAATCACTTGATGTTTGAGGTCTGCGTTATTGGGAATCGGACAGCGGCGTGACTGGTTGAAACGATTTACTGTAATTTACATATTTCATTTTCTGCTATAACTGTGTGGTTTCAGACAAGTAAGTTTTTACTTGGTACCTATATTTTATTATATCAGTATGGCTTTTTGGCGACAATTTGAAACATAAGGTCAAGGTGAATTATCATAGGAATATGAGTCGGTGCCAGAGTCGGCCATCGAAAGCGAAATAAGTCCGAAATTAAGAAACAAAGATTTACATGTTTAATGTCAACGCATAATTTAAAATATGTACGCGCGTTTAAAAAAGAAAATACGGGAAATACTGAAAATACGCTTTGTACAAAAATGTACTTGTAATGAATTAACACAACTTGGGTTTTATAAGAACTTATAACGCTGTTAATTTGGGGACTGTAACCGGTCATTCCATGAAGCGCACACAAATAAATCAAAAATTTAAAACGGCTGACAATACTACAAGGGATTTTATTCTGCGAACTATTTACAACTTTTACGAGGATAATATAGTGCCAACTTTAGAACTGGTTCGTGATAAATTGCGAGGCTACAACAACATTGCGTGATGTTTTGCTAAAATGTGACTGTAAACATAAAAAAATAGATAATATATTGGTTATAATGGAATCCCTGTGTATCATTGAACTACGAGAGGACTATTTGTGCAAAATAAAGGAGTACTATGAATTCGATAAAAGTATAATTTATTTAAATGAAACTTGGTTTGATACTTATGATGTTGTTAAGTATGGTTGGGTAGACAGTACAAATTGTACTTTTGGTACACCGTGTTCGAGAAGAAAACGCGTTATCTTGCCGGAAGTAAAGATGGCTTTGTACCTAATGTATTGCTCTTGTGAGCAAGGAATATCACTCAATAATTTCCAACTTTAAGCGCAGTTGTCCTTGATAATAATCGGCAGGTAATAAAAATAAAAAATGGATATTCTGTTTCACCACCTATAGCGCCAGTAGTAATCTAACCTGGAAATGATTCTACTTCTGAAAGTTCTGACGATTCCAGTCATTAAATTGTTCATGAATTTTAAATTAATTATGTTCGTTTAACACGTATCTTAAAGACTTGGTATATTACAGAACGTTTACTGTAATTCTGCTGATGCGATCAATTTGTTACAATATATATAGTGAATTCTAACTACTAACTGTATATTCCAACTAACATAGTAGCCGCCCCTTTCTTGGCAATGAAAACTGATAGTACCTCCTCGTGGTCCTGGCTGGACAAAGACATTTTTTTTAAATTATTTTCGGCAAAATAATCATTTTTCTTACCGAAAGACTATTCTAAAAATATTAAATGCATGTGTTCTTTTCAGGCGATGTCACAGGTACATACCTCTTATCGATATTAACTATATTTTTAAATTGTTTTTGGCAAAATTAGCATTTTTCTTTACAGAAAGACCATTTTAAGGATATTCTCTGCAAGCGAAGTCACGGGTACAAACCTTTTATCGATATAAGCTATAATGAACAAGCTATAATATATACTATTTAATCATATTAAAAATGTACAGCAATCCGCATTTTAATTGTTTGGTAGAAGCGACACCTATGGTCAGGAGTTCAACGCTTTTTTACGTCATTAAATTAAGCTTGGAACAACTATACAAAATGTTTCTCTTAAAAAAATTGAAATTTTTGTGGGTTGTATGTGTAAATGTGTAATCAGAGGATTCAGGGAGACGTCCGTCCGTTTGTAGTGGTCAGTAATAAGTTTGTCAATATGTTCGGTTATTGTCGGCATTTCTAAGTCGTTATGTAAAGTATGGATCATCGTAAAGCGAGGCGCGTCTGCCATGATTCTGAGAACTTTATTTTGAAAAGTCTGAATTTTTCGAAAGGTTGTCTTGTATAACAAGGTCCTTGTACGTATATTAAGTCTACTCCTACTGTTGATAAGTGAGTATAGATGGCACCAAGTTGACCATTCGTTTTTTTTAAGCATTACTCTGCGTTATCATTTGAATCCAGCCGCTTATCAAGGCTCAGATCCAGATATTTTACTCACTAGTCCAACCTGCTGTTTTTGACTAGTAGTTTGGTTTGAGAAAATTTGTATCTGGCTCTCTAGAAGTAGATGGCTTGGGTCTTAGCGTCATTGAGGCAAATTTTCCACTTTTCTAGCCACGTCTCGATAAGTTTTATAAGGCATTGTAGCTTTTAGACCACAAACCCTGCCTGTTAGGTGGTGGAGGTAATCGCGATATGGTCAGCAAACAGATATAATTGTACCTGCGCAAATTTATTAATATCGCTGGTATAGATATTGTACAGAGCCGGCGCAAGGGGCCAGCCTTGTGGAACTCTGGCTCTGACGTGTCGCACCGTTGATATCGCATTCTCTGACGAGACCGCGAGAATCCTGTAGTGAATTACCTTTATTAGGTAGTTTGGCATACCTGACCTTATTAGCTTAAGAATGAGTCCGTCATGCCAGACCTTATCAAATGCTTTGCTTACGTCAAAATAAACCGCTCCGGTGCTGTAGCGACCATTGAAACCCTTTCGAGAATTAGAAGCCAGTCTAGCCGTTTGGCGCACTGTACAGGGACATTTTTTTAAGAGTCTCACCCGATTGACGATTTTCCTGCTGACTATCATAAAAAACAAATTACATATTTCTCAATGATTTTCGATAATGAAGCCAATATTAATGTCAAAAAATACATAGATTTACAAATTTGACAGATGAGGCGTCATTTTGAGTTTTCTTAAATGGTAACCCCCATAAATAACCACACGATTGAATTGCATTTGGCGATCCGATTCTAAAACTATATAGTTGTTGACACTTATTTTCAGCCGTTTCGGATATACGGGGTTCCTAATTTGCCTCCATCGATTTTGTCTTTTAAGTGTCTCACCCCGTTAATAAATAGACCTTCTAAGCTGAACACCTTAATTTATAAGTGACATAATTTCCCGCGAGCAAGCGATCTGCGCTATAGTCAAATCCGACAGATGTCAAAAAGTGACAGAGACGACGCCATTTTGAATTTTTTTAAATGGCAACCCTCATAAATAACTAGACGATTGAATTGCATTTGGCGATCCGATTCTAAAAGTATATAGCTGTTGATACTTATTTTTAGCCGTTTCGGAAATACGGGGGTTCCTAATTTGCCTCCATCGATTTTGTCTTTTAAGTGTCTCATCCCTTTAATAAATAGACCTTCTAAGCTGAACACCCTAATTTTTTTCACAGTAACATAATTTCCCATGAGCAAGCGATCTACGTTATAGTCAATTTCGACAGATGTCAAAAAGTGAGAGATACGACGCCATTTTCAATTGTTTTAAATGGCAACCCTCATAAATAATCATACGATTGAAATGCATTTGGCGATCCGATTCTAAAAGTATATAGTTGTTGATACTTATTTTCAGCAGTTTCGGAAATACGGGGTTCCTAATTTGCCTCCATTAATTTTATCTTTTAAGTGTCTCACCCCTATAAAAAATAGACCTTCTAAGCTTGTTGAGAAACGCAGTAGGGGGAATAGGAGAGTTCTCCGCCATAGGGCCCTCCAATGTTAATTTCGGAGGGATTTTTTATGAGTCATTTCTCCGGAACCAATGGGCCTAAGATATTGCGCATGCGTAGTTGGGGTCTATGAAATGGGTTCTTGCGCATGACTTGAAAATGACACCTGTCACCTGTCAATTAAGAACTGTCACCTGTCAAATGTCGCCTGTCAAATGTCAAAATTTACGGCTGATGTATGTCGCGTGTTTAGGGTGACGTCATAAGTTGTTTACAAAAGGAACGAGGTTGATCGGGCCAATAGGGCCAAAGTTAGTATAGCTAATGCCCTAACGGCAAGGGGTGAAAGGTTGCAAATACATGCTACGTGTTTAGGGTTGATCGAGCCATTGGGGCGAAAGTTAGCAGTTCGCATGCGCGAGAAAAATTTTGTTTCGCGGATGTGGGTTATATATTGAATAAAAGAACAGCCATCAAAATTATAAAAAATTATTTATTTATCCATACCTTGGCTTAATAAAGGTATGCAATAGATTAATTAGTAAAATGGTACAAGATACACATAAATACAATTAAACTAAGCACACCTTGTGTTTTAGCATATCCATCCACTATTGGAGAATTGTGAGAAGCATTTTGGTTTATTAGCGCCCTCCACTCGGTTTCACCAAAAGTCAGGTCTAAACTGAAACCTAACCTTATATCGTAAATCACCAACTGTTGAAGCGTTTGATTTAAAAACAGCCGTATGTCTATTATCAATTTGTTCTTATGTCATTTGAAGCCATGTGTTGTTTGTAGAAAAGGGTGGGGTTCCCAACATTACCGATGCATTCAATACATTATACGGAGCGTAAACGTAAAACACATTTTGTACTAAGGCAGTCAAGAGAATATAGGATGAACTTAACGCCGCCATGACTATAGGCAGAATGACTTAAATTCCATTCCCTAAAACCTTTATTGCTTCACGAGATTGGTACCCCAGACGCCCATGAAAATTATAAATATTGCGAGCATACAGATGGCGTCGGCATATAAGAAACTCTTGTTTTTCTTCTCTTTTGTACACTTTATCGGTTTATTTTTTCTCAATTGGCGGCATCTCCATAAGACTTTAGCTAACTCGCAATGCTTGCCATTCTGATAATGATCTTTCAAAGGATCATCTCCCACATACCAATTATCAAACTCACAATGACAAAATGAACACCTGACAATATTCAATCTCTCAGTGTAATAAAACCCTGCACTTGCCAACTCTTCAGGATTGAGCCTGTTAGACCAATTAGCGAACGTAATTAGCCTATCTTCAAAATTACGAAGCAAACTATAACCGTCATCTCCACACATTTTAGGAGATGTTGCTATCTAAAGTGTTTTAAGAATGTTATGAAATAAAACCAATAAAACGGGTTAATATACATTTATTATCATCAAATATTACACATTTGTATTCTATCAAAGTCATCTAGTACCTTCTTGGGATTAAAGTGTATTAGTTCCAACATGTAAATAGCTTGTTCAGACATGTTTAAACTACAAATATTTTTTATAATCTCGGAAAAATTTCCTTGAATACTCTCACAAATATTTATATAATTTAAAAAGTTATCATAAAATGAAGCAAAATCTAAATTTTTTATCAGATTCAATCTATAATTAATAATGTGACTTATACTAACAAATGAGGTTACGTCATGAGAGCAGAAACACAGCGTTGTATTATTACATTCAAGATTTATTATTTTTTCACTCAACAACGTAACGGTCGACACTGTAAAACTTTCAGTCTCAGAGTCAGCCTTTACCACTGTATCATCTTTAATCATATTGGATGCGATTTCGAGAAACTCATGCCACTCGAAATTGGCTAGTGATGCTGCAACTTTTTCTTCAGGTAAATTTAAAACAGTATTTATTAACTTCACACTAGGCACCATTCCTCTAGCTACACTAAGGCCCACGATTATTTTATAATTTCCAGCGGAATAATGCACCTCGTTCAACAGCTTTTTCTCATTCCTAATGTCTGCTCTACTTCTTAATATCATGCTATCAAGATATCTCCAAGGAGACAAACTTCTTGAATCTTCTTCAACAACGTATTCATCCATGACTAAATAAGTACTAAAACCGCCCAAGCAAATTATCGACTACACTGTGACTACCCCCACTCCTGAATATTTATTAATATTAAGTTCTAGGAATAAAAGTTGAGACAGGGCCCACCCGCTACCCATCTCGGTAAATTCTGAAGCTTTTTTAATTAAGTTATTTTTATATAAAAGAAAGATGTTATTGCTACGAGATGTCGCCACGTGTCGCATATGTATTTTTATATAGTTCAAACACATGTTCTAAATTAGTACTTGGATGAATCACGCTGTATCTCGAATTAAATGATTTAATTTCTTGTTCCTGCGTTGATGGTTGTAGATATACACAATCAAGTTCTATATTCATTGATATAGTTCGATGAAGACTCAACTGCTCCGCCAACACCGTTAGAACCTTATGTTTCGAGTCTTTCAGGAACAGCTTAACATCAGTCAAATTATTATTTGTCGATATGTGATAGGTACTCACTCTATTCTTAAAAGCTGTTTGAATAAGTTTAATACCAGAGCCTACAATCTCCCCACAGTTTTCCTTATGCTTCGTTGTACGATTATGACCTTTAGTCACCTCACAGTGACACTGTTTGCAGTACATCTTATACTATAATACTAGCTGATTATTACGAAATATGACGTATTTATCCAAATGAGTCTACAAAACGCTCAATTCTAGCAAACTAAACAACATCTTTTATCATGTCCACCCAGCTGTTGTGTGAATTATCAAAGCCAAGCCACTTGACAAACATTTTCTTCCCCTTTTTCCGTATAATTCTTTCAATGAGAAATACATCAGGCTGTTTAGTTTTCTGTAATTCCGCTTCATAAAATCCTCCACTGATTGATCGTCCCTGCATATCCTCCAATATGTAGGTTGTAGGATTTGTTATATTAACCTTGGAAATTTTGAAAAGCTCGGTTGTCCAATTAGGTACATAACCCTTTTTAAAGACATGTTTGGACTTACTTATACGAATAATGTCCCCAACCCCAAATTTCTGTTTCCCCACAACCTTAAGATGTGTATATACAGAGTTTAATAACTTATCCGCGTTACTCTTATTAACATCCGACGGCTGCATGCCAATCGTGTAATGTTTAGTAACGTTATATGTATTCACGATTTCCTACAACAAATCAATCCATCGATGATTTCCATTTAAAGTAAACAGTCTAAAAAGCTTTTCTTTAATCGTACGAATTACTCGCTCTGCAATTGAAGCCTTCAAGATGCTGAAAGTACTATAATTATGTATTTTATACGTCTTCATAAGATTTTGAAAACTAGTATTGTAGTATTCCTTTCCATTATCTGTAACCAACTTTTTTGGAATTCGCTTGGAGTGTCTAAAAATATTTTCCATTGCCTTGGTTACTTCTTGAGCAGTTTTCGTCTTTATGGGTCTTGCCCAGAGAAATTTCGAAAACGAATCGATAACAACAAGTTTGTATTTATACCCCCTATTTTCGAGCGCATATTGATCGAGTTGCGCAAGATCGGATGCAAATGCATCATCTAAACCATATTGGATAAAGCTACGACGTTTAAATTTCGAGCGAGCTGGGGTGTGTAACTCTTTAACAACCTGTTCTCGCGCCTTAGTGATGACACCCTTGGGCATTTTGTTAATAAAGGGAAATATTTGAAACATGTTAGACAATATATATATACCCCTATCAACTGTATCTGCCAATTTAGTTACTTTTTCCTTGAGTTTATCGAACTCTGGCTGCACTATTTTCATGGCTTCTTGCTGGTAATTGTCAACTAATTTCAATTTAACATCAATTGCATTAAAACGATCATTGATTGTTGAAATATCTCTTGTTATTCTTGAAATACTGGTAGAGGACTTTAGCAAACGATCATTTAAATCGTGTAATTCCGCAGATACAACCTTTATGGTGCCTTCAATGTTATTGGTAGCATCGTTAACCAGCTTAACACACTCGTTTGAAGAAGCAATAATTTTCACGTAAAGAACAGAAATTGCATCATCTAAAAAATTTTTATTAACAGCATCTGTATCATCTGTTGGGGGACTAACGTTACAAAGCTTATGTTCCCTAAAATTGTAATCACCATCCCTAGTGAAGGAAAGTACGGTAGGTGCTGGTAAAACTCTCGGAACCCTGTAGGGGGAAGGTAAAGAACGTCCAAGCTTATTCATGATTAATACTTTAATGATACTTTTAAGGAATTACATGTTTATTTATAGAATTCAATAATTTCAAGTCTCTGCAATTCCTGTAAAATATTCTGAATCTCGTTCCAATTATTATTATTACCAACATGTTCGGAGGCTTCAAGCTTCTTCATTCGCTCAACCAACTCATTTACATCGTTGTAATATACAAATTCCTTTGGTTTCTCGTTGTACTCCATTAGCGCATTTCCGGATTTGAGCTTAGATCTTGTCACAGGTATTCTACTAATAGGTGGTGTTTTGTTCGAAAAACTTCTAAGATTTCTAGCATGAGAAGATGCTGATGATTGCAACGAAGACGTTGATCCTTGTGTTGAAGATGTTAGTAGCGGTCTAATAATATTTTTATATTTTTCCGATCTGTTTCCTTTTAGTTGACCATTACTTAATCGCCTATATGCATTAGTGCGCACTAATATGTCTTTATAATATAATGCACCTCATCATCTTTCTTACGATTGATGGGATTCTTTAAAAACAATAACTCATATAGACCCTGACTTCCTGGATAAGCGACATCGCCTACTTTAATGTCTCCATTTTGCAAAAAGTCCACCGACAGAGAACCCATTGTCTATTTACCATCTTCAAAATTGTATGTTAGACCTTGTGAGTCATCCAAACCAGGGGAACTTGTCCAATACATTTTTAAATAGTCGTGAGAAATTGGAGGATATTGACTGGTAAATTCCTCGAAAATTGCCGGATTCGTTCTCATAGTAGTTTCAAATACCTCCTTTAAATCTTGTGGGACATTCTCTTCAAACACATTATCCTCGATTATCAACCAAATCTCCATACCTAACTTCCGCTTCTCTGGGTAAAAATTAAACTTCTTCTGGTTTTGTTTTTACAATCGTCTCTATCGGTTCAGTTTTAATCTTTGGCTTCTTGGCTCTCTTTTCCATAAGCGGTACAAGCATATTTAGCGGAGCAGTAACTGGTGTTAAAAACTTGTTAAGCGCAGAATCTTCTTCATTTCTTTCCAGCTTTAAAGCCAAGTATTTCCTTCTTATTGTATTAGAGGCATCAATTATTCGACGTTTAACATTCTTATCATAGCTGTTAAATTGTCGAGACATTGCGACTAAATGGTCTATACTTTACAATGATGACGGTGATACTAACTGCATATGATGACGTTATAGTATTATATAGGTATCGAATTTACTACGAGATCTGCCTTTATTAATGTCATTGTCTTTTACCATGACTAAAAACCCATATTTATCTGTCCAACACTCTGAACAAATGCGTCTAAACGAATCGAAAGACATGTCCGTGTTTACATGGTCGCTATAAATATGTTTCAAGTTTAACTCGTCTTGTTTAAACAAAATCAACACATTGGCATTATCGCGAATCAACTGTTTGGGTACTTTTGAATATGTTTGCGAGAGATAGAATGAGTCGATATCGTTATGACGACCCATACAGAAATAATTTCTAATTTTATCCTGTTTCTCGCAAGCCACATCGTCAAAGATGAATAGAGTCGGGTTGAGCAGTTGATGGGTCTATCACATCATCATTCTCACCATATGTGAAATAGCCTAAACGACAATGTTTCAATGTTTCTCGGAGGAAATCATATTTTTCCTGCTGTAAAGATTTCGAATAAACGTACACATTTCGAAATTTTAAACCGTTGGCATCAGTTAATAGACTAATCATTATATTGGTTTTTCCACAATTACTCGGTCCACATATTAACGCCCTAATAGTGTTTGGTAAAAGCTGCCCGTGTTTGCTTGTTTGTTTCTCTTTGGATATATCATAATTTTGAATCTTTAGACAATGTTTCTGTTTCACCTTGCGCATTACTATAAATATACTCTTTTCTCTTCAAGAACTTTATTTGTAATGACAACGTTGCAGGGTGCAGGTGTGTTAAATAGTACCATAAATCGACTTCCATTTGAACTTCATTTACCCGGTTATTCATATTGTGGCCCCGGCACTCGATTAAAAGAACGATTAGCTCGAGGTGATCCTCCAAAAAATAAATTGGACAGTTTTTGTCGAGATCACGAAATTGCATACTCTCGGTCTCAAGACTTGAAACAAAGTCATCAGGCAGATAAAATACTTGAAAATAGAGCGTGGGAGCGCGTGAAAGCCGACGACTTCAGTTTTGGCGAAAAAACATCAGCTTGGCTAGTTACTAACGTCATGAAGGTTAAACGTAAGTTGGGGGCGGGGTGCAAAAGCTTGACTTCGATTGTGAATAAGCTTAGTAAACACGGTGCTGGTGATGTAACCAAGAAAAAGACCTTGAGTAACTTACTAAAAGCAGCACGTATGTCGATAAAGAAAGCTGGTGGACATAGAAAAATTAATATACCGAGGGTTATACCACTCCCTAAAACTGGAGGGATCCTTCCTTTAATACCAATATTTGCCGGGCTTAGTGCTTTGGGTGCTCTCAGCAGCGGCGCGTATGGCATCGCAAAAGCAGTCAATGATGTTCAAAGTGGGAGAGACAAGTTACAAAAATCTAAACGCCACAATGAAACGATGGAAGCCATTGCTTTAGGGAAAAAGGGTAGCGGTCTATATTTAAAGAAGTATAAATAAATAAATGTCAAAAAACTACCAGTACCACTGAAGCTGCCCAAACGTCCATTAACCGATGAAGACATCAAAAACTATACATCTCAATTAAAGATACCCAACTTTAGGGGGTCTTTATGCGAGATACTCTTTCAAAATCACCTAATCATACTGAGTGTGGTGTTGTCAATTTAGATCGAAACGTCGGATTCGGAACACATTGGGTAGCTTATAAGAAACGCGGTGATAAAGTTGTTTATTTCAATAGTTTTGGCAATTTGAAACCACCCAAGAAATTTATAAAATATATGAAAAATTGTAAAATTTGCTTTAATTACGATCAGTATCAGGACTTTGGATTATCCAATTGTGGACATCTAGCATTAGCTTTTCTCTACAATAAATCTCTATAAAACATATCATTCAAAGTTCCTTACAACAGTCATGTCTCAGACGTTTACGCTAAAAGGTCGCTCTCATCAGCTTGAAGCACACTTTGTTCCTCCAATAGAACTTGACCTAAACTACGAATACTCTTTTGCACTTATATCGCTGAATACTTGGAATACAATCCCAAATATTGAATCAGGAAAAAACAAGATATACTATACTGAAAATAACGTGGAAAAGATATTGAAGATACCTACGGGGTCGTACGAACTGCAGGATATCGAAACGTTTGTTCAGAATCGCATTCTTGATTCACACGCTACTTTAGACGAGCGCAATCACGCCTTTTCGTTAAAACCTAATAATAATACGCTAAGGTGCGAGTTGAGAAGCCAATACGACCTAAAATTTCCAGCCACAAGATAGTATAGCAAGATTATTGGGGTTTTCTCAACGTAAACTAACAGCAGGTGTTGTACACGAATCAGATTTACCTGTAGAAAATAATACAAGTTGTTACTATACGTATAGAGTGCAATATTATTTTCCGGTTCGTATTATACAAATAATCCTTCACATACCTTATACGAATTCTCTCCAACCGTCGATCCTCGCTTCAGTATAAATTATCAAACCAAGAAATTTAATTTTTCTACCGGTAAGAGAAAACGAGCATTTACAATATTTTTCCCCTCACCCTATTGGATTCAGGATTCGAGGACCGGTTAATTTTTAGAGGGTGGAAGAAAGTTTGTAATTAGACTAGA